>JAPDVU010000009.1:94908756-94953756 GCA_026230045.1 Corynorhinus townsendii | reverse complement strand
AAAGCAGTCTTGTTTCCCGTTAATATGTTGGGAGTTACTTCCTTCCTCGTGAAAGCATGACGTTTTAAGGCCCTGCTTTTAGAGGCAATATGAGGGGAGTCTCCTCCCCCCAAAAAGCTCATCTGCAATTAAGACAGATTAATTAAGAACCTTACCTGGCATCAGAAAGGGGAGCCGCATCCTTCGTAAACACCCAGGGCTGTCTCTGCTGGAGAAAGGCCGTTGCACCCTCCAACGCCCTCCAGCCACCATCGCTTGCCCAGGGCACTCGTTGGGCCTCCCTGACCCAGTGCCCCAGGCACAGCTGCGTGGACTCGACCCCTGGCGCTGGTCCCCAGGCGCCCGACCGCGTGGCTGTGGTTGTTGGACGGGCCCCACCGCGCGTTGGCCAGAGCTGACCTTTCGGAGCGCATCCATTCTGCATCGCCCATGGCTTGGGGCGCTAGGACGCCAGCCAAATGGAAGGAAACACAATCCTAGAACACAGTGTATTGCTGAGGGTTTTTTTTTGCTCTTTCGTTAGGTTTTCAAGCAGAGCCCAGGGAGGGGGAAGCCGAGTGCGGGGAAGACAAAGGGAGGCGAGGGACAGGCGGTGTCCACAGTCGTGTCCGGCCTTGCACAGGATGCACCGCCCGAGGGGCCACCGCCCAGGCTGCCCGGCTTGGGGCCGGGACCCCTCAGCGGGGCGATGTGACCAGAGGAGGCGCTCTGTCTGCCTGCGTGCAAGTACAGCGGAGCTGCTCGCCTTTCGAAAAATCTGCAGGTGTCTCCTTTTGTGAGCAAAACCCACTTTCCTGCCGGCGACCTGCCCCAGGGCAGCAGAGAAGGGCAGCACCGGGCGGGCTCGGGGCCTGCAGCCTCACGGCGTGGTGTGTCCTTTTCCGAAGGACCAGGTCTGCCCGCTGGAGGCTGTTTGTAACACCCGCTGGAATCCCCCGGGGAGCTGGCCGCCGCTCAGCAGCTCAAAGGTCAGGATGCAATTGCCCAAGGAGAGGGCGAGCAGACCGGGCTGGACGTGGCTCGGATGTTCGTCTTGCTCTCCCAGGGCCCCGGGTTTCAGTGTTCCTTAAAGTCCAGAGCGGAGTGTTTTTAAAAATGCATCAAGGGGAAACGCAGGTGACTCCACTCTCCCGTGGCGACGTGACAGGCTGGGGCAGGGTCACGCCAGAGGCCGTAGCGAAAGCATGGTCCGTGCGTCACTTTCCCTGTCGTTCCTCCCCTAACCCCCCCCCCCCCAATTTCACTGCTTATTGGAGGCCCCGTCATCCTGTGCCCGTTGGTTGTGGACATGTTAGGAACACAGGCGTCGTCACGACGCACACAGGGTGAAGGACGAGGGGGAACATGGGCGTGTGACCGTGGCGCCCTGATGCGCCCAGGCGGAAGGCACGTTCCAGCAGCAGCTTGGCTCCCAGGATGGGACGGCTGCACTCCCTCGGCGTTACCATTGCTATTTGTAGACCGGCTGCCTGGCCGCGGCCGGCGGGCTGGGAGCGGAGGGAAGGGTTCCACTGCGGGTCCTTGAGGAGCAGCAGGCGGGCACAGCGAGGGCCGAGCTTGGCGCCCGGGCACCGGCCGCATGCCCAAAGCAGCCGCTCCGCCCTGGCGCTCACTCCCCAGCGCCCGAGCGGGCACGGTCAGGCTCTGCTCTCCTCCTTTTGCAGAAGGAACCCCGCCACCCCAGGAAACACTTCCCTGCCTAAGCTGATGCAGGAAGTGAGCACACGGACCCAGCCCCGCACGGGAAAGGAGGCGGTTAACGGCAGCTGGTTATGAACGGACAGTCCCGAGTGACCGCTCCTGAGGCTGCAGGTGCTCCGTGGGGGCCCGAAAGAGGCCGAGAACAGGAGCAGGCCATCCATGCACTCCGTGTGTGTGTGTGTGTGTGTGTGTGTGTGTGTGTGTGTGTGTGTAGATATGTGTTGTGTGCATACACAGACATGTGTGTACTCACTGAACCCACACATGCATGTGGTGCCTTGTCGGTCCCCTGCCTCGTGCAGACATTATGCCGTTACCAGGAGTGCACTGCTGAGCAGTGATGGAAGAAATAACAGCAGACAGACATGTCACGTTCGCACAAAGATGCGACTTGTTTGTGTCTGCCGAAGGTTCCCATTTATACTTCTGAAGCCTCACGCGGACCCCGGGGAGGCAGGAAGTGTGCCACTTTGTCGGAAAGGTTGTGGGGACCGTGTCTAAAGGTGGCACGCTCCCGGACTTGGGGCCAGCAGGCTGCCACCCGGGCATCTACATCCCAGGACGGAGCAGGTGCCCGCCGCAGGGTGTGCCTGCACGCTGCTAAGAGCAGGTCTGGAAAGTCCTCATCACAAGGAAATGGGGAGCTAGCGGGGTGACAGGCGCTAGCTAGACTGACTGTGGCGATCATTTTGCAATATATACTTACCGCCAAGTATATATCGCATGGTGCTGCACACCTCGAATAATAGGATGTGCCCATGGGCTGAAATGATGCCCATGGTATACCGGTGAGATGTTTAAAATGAGGGCATGGACCAGATCAGGAGCTGCGTGTTGTGACCCGCAGAGGCCTCTGATTCCGGCCGCATCTTCTGCTGGCCTGGTCTGGTTTCTCAGGACGGCAGCTGGCATTACACATGCGTTCCTTTAAGATGGCCAGTCCGGACACAGGCCCACGACTCCTGTCTTTTTAAAATTTTTTTTCCCCACATAAAACTTCATCTTTAAAAAAACTCTTTATGGTTGTCAGTATTACCTATGCCCTTTTACTTCCCTCCATGGACCCCTTCTAGCCCACCCCTCCCCCTCCCCCATCCCAGGCCTCACCACCCTTTTGTCTGTGTCCGTGGGTCATGCATCTCTGCATCCAGGTTCTTTGGTGATCTCCTCCCTCCCACTCACCCTCCCCACCTTCCGTGCTTCTGTGATCCCACATCAGCACCCATGCGATGCCGGTGAGGAGACATCCTGCATCGGAGACGGTCTCTGTGGAGACGGAGCACTGTGGGCATTTGTGAGGGGAACGCCACTCAGCGGCTGGGACAACAGGTCTTCCATGACGGCACCTGGGCGCCCGTTACAGCCCCCCCCCCCCGCAAGTCCCAGCTGGAAGACAGCCCCCCTCCAGCAGCCAGGGACAACCACTAGGTGGGCGATGCGCACAGCAGGTGTTTACAGGGATGACTTCCTGTTGTTCTCAGTCACTCGGTGGTTGAATTTCAAGCCTGTCTCTCTCTTTGCCTCCCTCTTTGTTAATTATTAGTATTATTTTAATTATTATTTTTGGTTAATCTTCAGCAGAGGATATTTTTCCATTTTTTTTTTTTAAGAGAGGGAGAGAGAGAGAGAGAGAGAGAGGTGGGGAGAGGGCAAGGCAGAGAGAGAAACATCAAGGTGAGACACACTGAGTGGTGGCCTCCTGCATGCACGCTAACCAGGGCCGGGGATGGAGCCTGCCACCGAGGTCCAGGCCCTTGACCGGAATCGAACCAGGACCCTTCAGTCCACAGGCCGACGCTGCATCCATGGATCCACACCAGCCAGGGCTCCCTGTTTTTCCTTTTAAGCCGGGAAAGGAGTGTGTACGCAAGCCCCAGGGAGCGTCCCTGCCCTTGGGAGCCCAAGCCCTTCAGCTGTGGCTCACTCAGGACCCACCCGCGTCAGGTCCTCTGTCGTCGTCGAGCCCTGTGAGCCTGGGTGGCACTGTGACAGGCCCCATCCGGCTCTCCGGCCTGGCCTTGCCGGTGTGCACAAGGCCGAGTGAGGAGCTGCACTGGGCTCTCCCTCCCCCGCCTCCCTCTCCTCATTCCCCGCAGCCATTCCAACAAAGAGTCCTAGGATGCTTGTTGCAGTTGAAACACTCCAGCAGTGACTCACAAATCCTGATGGGTGTCTCCCCAGCGTATCTCAGTGAGAAAATCCTTGGGGGGGGCAGGGGGTGCCCAACCAAGTGGGCTCCCCTCTGGGCTTCACGTGAATGATTTATGCAGAATCTCTTTCAATAGGAGAAACTGACATGTTTGTTTTGGTTTCAAGTTGGTCTTCATACCAACACTTAATTAATTAATGTTTTTGCAAATGTCAAGTCATGTATGTGGGGCGTTCCCTTATTTTATTAAACACTATATCTGCGTGGATAAAAACTTTATATGCACTGTGAAGTATCATAAAGCTTTCTAAAATCTTATTTCAAACATACCCTGTATGCAAGTTAGACTCAGTATACATGGAGTCAATTACAATGGCCCCTGAAATAGAATTGTAATCAAATTCAAGACTGCCCAACCACCTGTGAACTTGGAGTCTCCATGTAGGCCAGGTCGTCAGCTTTTACACCCTCTCGGTGACAGCTTGTTCTCAAACCCTTTCTCTTACCTTATTTCTTTAGATTGAACAATCTAGGTCTTAGTGTTTAGTTTGAATGCCTCTGATATTTAAAACAAAATCATTCTCAACAGAAAAAAATAATTCGACTTCTCCCCAATTTAAAATTCGCATCAGCTGACTCCTCTGAATCTCCATTCTGCCTGCATTCCATTCCTTCTGAGCTTTTATTAACCAGCAGCCTGCACTCACTTAAAATATTTCAAAAATAACTTCAATACAAATTCTGAAAAACATAAACAATTAAAAATAATAAATCAGGTTGAGTATACGTCCCTCATTGTGCTTGGAACCTTTCTAAATGTTGACAACGTCTGCATAAAGACAGTCTTGTCCACTGTAGACTTAGTTCCTTTCATCTGGTCACAGCACATGCCATTGTGATAGTCATACATGTCTCAAGACAAAGAGAATGAAAAGGTAACACTGGTGAAGTGCAGATCCAAACTGCCCACGACAACATGCATCCACTGGACATTGGACATGGTGTTTATTTAAGTATCTGACTTGGGTTTTGTGAGTGGGCGGAATTGGAATGAGAGCACGTAGGAGCACGGAGAGGTGGTTTGAGAACGGAGAATTTGAATGACCATGTGGCAGATGGGAGATGCACAGAAATACGTCTCATGCTATCACACGACACTTTGAGTTTGCTTTTCCCACAAAACCCAATTTTCTCTGTCTTCTGTGCCTGAGAGATGAGTAAGAACCACCCAATTTTAGCATGTACAGGGGCAACGTTAAAAAATTGACAACTTTTATTACATCAGCTGAGTTAGAATAACTCATTTCTCCACCCAGTGTCTCAGTACCATGTCTGTGTCATTCTCCTTCTTGCATGCAGGGAGGTGTCAGAGAAGATGGGGCCAGGAGCCCCGCCCCCCGCCCTCCTCAGTGTTGTGGAGGGAGAGGAAAAAGATTCACCGATGACTGTATTTCTCCTGCCAAGTCGCTGAGAAGCTATCTCATTTCCAGGAACACCGAGAGAAAGCGAGCGCAAACTCACTGGCTGCTGACTGGGCTGGCCGGGAAGCCCACAGAGACTTTGAACAGTGAATCGCGGGGTCACGGCACGTCAGGTGGCAAATCTCAGCCACCCCGAATCATTTATAACCCAGGGCTCCGCTCGCATGTTGCGGATGCGAGATGCACAGAAACACATTTCATGCTCTCGCTCAGCATTTTGAGTTTGCTTTTTCCACAAAACCCGATTTTCTCTGTCTTCTGTGTCTTAGAGATGAGTCAGAACGGCCCAGTCCTGTAACATGCCCTGTCTCGGTCCATTCAAGCTGCTGCACCAAAAATACCTTAGGTGACTGGACGGCATGGCTCAGGGGTTGAGCGTCAACCTCTGAACCAGGAGGTCACAGTTCAATTCCTGGTCAGGGCACACGCCTGGAGTTGCGGGCTTAATCCCCAGTAGGGGGCGTGCAGGAGGCCGCCGGTCAATGATTCTCATCATTGATGTTTCTATTTCTCTCTCCCTCTCCCTTCCTCTCTGAGATCAATACACATATATCTTTTTCAAAAATACAAAAATACCCTAGACAACAGGGCAGCTGAAATGATAGCTGTTGAGTTTCCACAGCCCTGGAGGCGGGCAAGTCCCGGGTCAGAGGTCGACGGAGTCTGTGTCTGCTGGAGCCCCCTTCCTGGTTCGCAGATGGTCTTCCTGCTCTGTCCTCACAGAGGAGCTCCCGGGGTCCCATTTATCAGGGCTCCCATCCCACTCATGACACCCCCACCCCATGACCTCCTCACCTCCCCAAGGCCCACCTCCAACCATCACCGTGGGAATTAGGTTTGAACATGTGAATTTGGGGGGACACACAGCACTTGGTCTGCAGCAGTCCCCTCTATCACACCCACTCTGTTTTACTGTTCACCAGGAAACATTTCAAACAACAAGCGAAGAATGTTATTTGGGGGACACTCTCCGTAGAGCACTCTCCCCTCCAGCTTGTGTTGGGAGCTCTGCTCCTCCCTGTGAAACCGTAAGAGGATGCAAACATGTGTTTCCCGCTGGGGCTGCCTGTAAGATGCTTTGCGCGAATTTGGAAAAGGCACCCCTTTCCCTGGCAGCCCCGTCCCAGCACCAGCGCCAAAGCTGGAGGCGGCACAGACCCCGTCTCACCTGCATCCGGGCATCTGTGTGGCAGCCCACAGGGCTGAGCTCCGCCCTCCTGGCAGGAGCCCTCAGTCACGCGGGGGAATGACGGACGGACGGGCAACAACTAGGAAACGCAGGTGGTGTGTCACTGGACGTGGGGCGATGCAGTACGAACTGGGAATTGGAACCCAGAGAAGATCCAAGACACAGTTGTACTCTCTCAGTAAGAACTGACAATTTCATTTCTAAACATGTCAGTCCACCTGGGTCTTGGGCATCGTGTCACGGTCACCTGGCACCGTTAGCTGGAAGCAGAGGCCGTGTGAGCTGCCAGGGTCACGCAGTCACCGGGCAGGGACTTGCCTAATGACAGACACCGGACTCACCACCATGTTCTGCAGGCGGAGGCTCAAGCCGGTTCTAATGAAATCCCAGAAAACACACACTGTGCCAGGCACGATGCTGAGTATTTAACACACATTCGCCTATCTGCTCCTAGTGGAATGGGAGCTCAAGAAACGCCAAGCATGTTGGTCAGCACAAGCCACGGTTATACTTCAGTGTAATGAAACCAGCGTTTCTCCTCTCTGTGTCCAAGGTGGAGCAACGGGAAGGTCCAGGCCATTCGGTGACTCAGCGCTCCAGCTGGCAGGGCCTCTGTGGTTATGGCCCCACATCCCAGGCAGCCTCCTTGATCGCCAAGGCATGGCAGCCGCCCACTCTCGGCCTGGCAGAGCTGGCCTCACGGTCATGCCTGACTCCAAGGGGGAGAGCAGATGTTTTGTGAGTGCCGTTATCTGTCACAGAAAAGACCCGTGAGGACTGCCTCTTTGCATGGTTATACCCCCACGGCGCCAGGAGTAGCGCTGTCGTGGCAAACACTCAGTGCATGTTTGTCATGGTGAGGTGCTGAGTGGTTTGACGCGAGCCATTTTGCTTTCCTTTTGTATATCGTTTGCCTATCTACGAGGAAACCTGCGTCTTTGAAAGCCGGGCTTATGTCTGGAAAACGTACCTTGGTGTATCGGTAACCGATGTTTTAGGCTGAAACTGACAACATAGATGAGGAAAGGGTGGGGACCTGTTCTCGCCTGGAGATGCTGCCGCCCGTCCAACATATGGAGGCTCTTCCCTTTGCAAAAACATCTGTCTGCTCTTGTGTGGACATGGCCTCTCTGATGTGATCTGCATTTAAAAGTATGTTATTACATGTTGATCTATGACTAAAGGTTACACGTGGGATCTTGTGAAATTTCCTGATGGCTTTTTCACCGGGAGGCAGAGCGGAAAATCCATTCCAATGACTCTCAAGGAGAATTTGGAGGGTTGTGGGCAAGGAGCTGAGGGTAGAAATATTTGTTCTGTGCCCACGGGCAGAGGGAGTGCATGGGGATGCAGGACGCCTGGTCCTCTGACTGCGAGGGGACTCCTCACCCCCACTCCGTAGGGCCTGGCATGGCCAGTGGGCGGGGCCAGGGGAGACCATCTCTGCTACTGTGGACAGCCCTGCACCCCATGGTCTTTGAATTTCTCCATCCTTTTCCCGTGACTCCCGCTTCCTGCTTCTCCTTACTTCTCCCACCCCTTTCTCCCTTTCCTTCCCCAGCTCCTCTTCCTCCACTTGCCCATTACGTAGAGTCCCCGAGGGAAGTCTGTCAACCTGGTGGCTGGCTTTGTGTCACCTTTCTGCAACAGATAGATTCATAGTTACAATCGATGGTGAAGAATTCCAGCCTCCCCGTGCTCAGTGTCCAGGAAACATCAGCATACATTTCAGAAGGTGCAAGTCTGGTCCAGGCCTTGGCATTCTCTCCCCACGTGGCCTTGGGGCCAATCACTTCACGCCTCTGAGGTTTGTTTCCTTTCTATGTAAAACGGAAATACAATTTGCTCTGCAGCGAGGCGGTGCGGGTGGAAGGGGAAAGTGGTGAGGAGGTGCAGACCTGTGGAAGCATCACTCTAAGATCGGCAGGAAGCCCCGTCTAGAACGGGAGCGCCGACCGCCTCCTCCCGCAGCAGCGGCTCTGGATGCCCACCTTGTGCTGGCGTTGATCTGCACATGGTTGCCTTCCAGGCTCCTCAGCTTGCATGCTTTCAGAAGCAAGTTCTCTCCCCCTGCCCTGGCCTCTGCCCACTGCGTTTCTCTGTCCCTTCCTGGCACCACCCTCCACCCATTGTCCTTGCCCAGGAGCCTCAGCGTCATCTCCAGCTCGTCTGCCCTGAACCTCCCTGCCGGCGCCATCTGCTCAGTTTGTGTCTCTCCTGGACTCTTCCTCTAACGCCTCTTGAACCACCGCCCCCTCCATTCAGACGGCTCCCCTTCTGCCCTGTCCCGATCCTGGTCATTTTTCTCCTGCTCCCAACCTGTCAATAGTGTGATGTCTCCACACCAGCTTGGCTCACTGCGGCGGGGGGTGCCCTTCCCTTTGGCGTGCCTGTGGACACCGCCTGAGGCAGACCAGGCATTACAGTCCTTTCCAATGTGACCATGTGCCTCAGAGTGTGCAGGCACGATACAGCTCAGCCAACCAAAGTTCCCCTCAAATCAAGTACAGACGCTTCCCCCAGGCCCTGGTCCAGGGCCTGGTGCACAGCGAACCTCCTGCGGGGAGGAAGGAGCGGTGCATTTTCTGTCCCTGCGTCTCACCTGCAGCTAAGGGCAAGCAGCTACAGGGCAGCAGCGAGGCTGTCGGGCTGCACTGCTGTCATCTGTTTCCTGGTTCCCAATGTCCATGAGTTCCAGTGGGGTTTGGGTTACGTAAGATCCTACATCTTTGTGCTGAACAGTGTTCATTGCAAAAAAGCCTGTTTACTTCGTGAAACCAGGAACGAATGAAGATACAGCAAAAAAAATAGCCTCCATACCCTTTAATATATTTATTCTTTCATCTGACTATCCCCTGAAAAGCCTGGTTTTCACTTATTATATAAACCTTGTGACTTAATTAAAAGCAGTGGTCTCGTGTAGGCAAGCAGAAGAGGTGCACTTTCTTCCGCACGGGGTTCCCGTCGGTCAGTGTATCTAGGAGCGAGGAAGAAAAAGCAGTGGCCCGAGCCCCCCGTAGAGGCTGGTCCAGAAACGCCAAAGGGTTGAAAGACGGATAGGACACGGAGGCTCGGAGTCAGGGGGCTCCCTTCCGGGATGCCACTCGAGGTTCTCCATCTCCTGTGTCCAGTGTTCCTGAAGCGTGTTTCTCCTGTGCTCGTGGCAAGCGGAGGGCGGAAGGCACCAGCCTTCCTGGGTTCATCGTATGACTACAGGTGAGCCAAGTATCCAGGCCCAAGTCTTCTTGAGGTTGGCCCTGTCTCCCACCAAATCGCACCCTGGTCCAAGTGAGGTGTACCTTGAGAGCTCCTTGGACTGTGTGTGCACTGACTTCCAAGCAAAGCTTTCTCTCTTGACTGACAACAGAAGAGGTGGCGGGAACGAAAGACAGTGCCCGCGAAGCCCTGCCTCTCGCTGGTCTTCATGGGCTCATCTCAGTGACACTCACTCTGTGAAGTAGGTACCGTCACGATACCCGTTTCCCTCGAGGAAACGGACGTGCACTGCACGTCCCTCCTCCAAGTCCTAGTCTGAGACCCACTCTTCCAGCGCAGCTTTTCCGAACGCCCCCTCCCAGAGGACTCCACAACGAGCTCCCAGTACACTCACTGTCTCTGGCGCGTCTTTGCCAATAACGTCATCATCGATGGTTCTGTCCTCCTCCCTCCCTCTCCCCGCCTCTCTCTGAAATCAATAAAAAAAACAAAACAAAAACACATATTTTTTAAAAAGTAAACTTGGGATGCAAACAGCATTTCAAGCAAAGCCGAGCAGAGCCAGAGGGCCGGGCAGGCAGGTGGCCACGGCCATGCTGACGTAGGGTGCCAAGTGGAAGGAGCTCCATCAACCAGCCTTGCTGTGGTTCCAGATCCGGACGTGAGCCGGAAATGCAGCTCCCGTGCTGTCCGGGCATCCTTTTCACCGGCGTCATCTGGGCACCCAGCAAGCGATGACCGGGCCGCGCGGTCCTGGCCGCCGGCCCCCGTGCAGGCTTTGCTCTTCGCGTGCCACGGGTGATTGAAACCACGCGAGCAGACCCTATTAGAGCCTCCGTCTCATGGAAGACATAGTGGGTGACCACGGCTTTTGCCCCAAGCCACAGGCGAAGCAAGGATCTGACATGTCATATGTACAGAGTGGAAGTTAAACAGCAACCTGGGGCTCTTATCTTGGATCCGCAGCCGCGCAACCAGCTGGTGTGAAGCCGTGACCGCAGTGAGCCTCCGTCTGCCTCGGCCTGCCCCAGCGCGGCCCAGAGCGCGGCACACGCCTCCCCCGCACGCTGACGCCGGCCGCTGGAACCTTCTCTCGGAAGCAGAGGTGCGTGTTGTGGCCCAGCACACTGCCCATTTTGTTTGTTGCGTCTTGAAATTCAGGGCAAAAGCAGTGATTTTAGAGACACCGTTTTCAACCCTCAAACCACCTGACGTGGAGTCATCTAAGGTATCTCCAGTTATTCCAATATGAAGCAGGAAGGTCCTGAACGTGATTTCTGAAACAGCGCTGTTTGTGTGCAACAAGGAATGCCAAGCCATCTCGGCGTACCGTGCGCCCCCCCCTGCCCCCCGTTTCCCCTCCCCCCTCCCCCTCCCCCCCAGCAGAGGGAGGACGGCTGCGGGCTGAGGAGAGGCGGCGTGCTCAGCAAAGCCCTGCGTTTGTTCGGGGAATTTAAAATTGCTCCCGCGTGACCTCAATCTTTCCTGAGGGGCGATGTCACTGCCTCTGAGACGGCTTGACTGCATTAAACGCCGAGGCCCGTGTCTGGCCGCACGGACCTGAGAGCGTGATTGGAGTTAGCAGAGCGGCTCTGTGAGCGCTGTCACCTTCCCGCTGAACCGTGTCTGCATGAGCCCTGTGCCCCTGGGTCCCATCTGTTCCCGCCCGAGGCCAGCCCATGTCCTCATCCCCTCACACGCAGCACCATGTGTGCGCGCTGGCGGGACGCGCGGCCCAGCACGAGGCGTGCTCCTGCGAGCCTTGTCATCTGCGAGCACGTGGCCTGTGACCTGGACTCTCGCCCCAGCTCTGTCCATCAGCCAGTCGCCCCGAGCTGCTGCCCCGCAGCCTCGCCGCGCGGGGGTAGACAGAGCAAACACCGCACTCGGTTTGATTTCCAGCTGGCCAGGGAACCCAGTTTCTCTTCCGGGCCAAGTCAGCTAAAGTTACTGGTTAGGATGAAAAGTCTTCCTCCAAAGTGTATGCAGGCCTATTACCTACCTTCGCTAGAGAAGTTACAACTTACTGGTTACAACTTACCGGTGAAAGTGATGTCTTTCTCCAAAATGTATAAAGGTCTACTTATTTCTCCTTCCGTCTTCCCCCCACCCACCCTTCACACCCACAAAGGGTTATTTTTTTTATTTTTAAGAGAGGAGTTTCTAAAGTTAAAAAAAAAAAAGCGCGTGAGCTATTGCCCCCGGGAGTCTCAGCATGCAGAGAGAACGGACACGGGTGGTGAATGGCACAGACACAACTCCACGTGGCCTTCCAGTGGTTTGCTGGGTTTCTTTGCTAAGATCAAGGGGCATCTTCTCCTTCTCAGGCTGGCACAGGTTTTCTTAGCTTGGGTAACTTCCCCCCCCCCACCCCCAGTTTTAAAAGTTAGTTTTTTTAAGAACAACACCAGAGCATGAGTGTATAACTTGACTTTTACTTAAAGCATATTACTGCAGAGCAGCAGTAGATCCACACTCAACATGTTAGCACCCCAGGTTGAGGCAAATTCTTTGTTTTGCTCCTGAGGGAGGGAGGGTGTGGGTGGCCGCAGACCCAGGGGCAGCGGGGGGAGGCAGGCGGCCCACGGCAGCTTGTGCGTGCGACCAGGGACGCCAGCCACACCCCACAAACCCATCTGCACGCCGATGGCCACCTGCAAGGCAGGAGGGAGACTGGGGGGAAGCCACCTGCCCTCCCCTCCAGCTTGGACTCTGGCCTGCAGAGGCGTGAGGAAGCGAGTTTCTGTGGCCGGAGCCTCCCAGGCCCCGCTACAGCCTCAAGCAGACGAAGCCAGAAGGGAAAGAAGAGTGGAGGGAGTCCGTGACCTTCACTGGCCTCGATTAAAATGCCTTAATGCTGCGCGTTTTACAGAGCTGTGAGTGGAGTTTCTGCTTCCACGTAGGATGTAGGACGATGCAAGAGGACACAGACTCCACCCAGCCTCCAGAAAGCTGCCCGTCCACAAACTCCCAGCTTCAACGGACAGGTCACACAGGCAGCTGCCGGCAGCCGGGAGACCAGCCCCCCGGGCAGGGGACACATGCGGTCTCACCCTGGACAGAGGTGGAGGGGCGGGCACCTGGCAGGGGGGCGAGCAGGGAAGGTCGGACAGTCCAGAGCAGGTCACACAGCTCTGCCCAGGAGCTAAACCCCGCTTCCTACTTTCCATATGTGTAAGTCATCGGGGGACACGCACAAGAACACGATGTTGTGACGGTGAAGCTCATGTGACATCAAATGTCAGTGTCCATGACGCTGAACGCAGCCCCACGCGTGCTGCGCGAATCGCCGAGGGCTGGCAGGGGCACCGTGGCCCCGCGCTGACGCTGTGTGGTCTGGCCCTTTCCAGGAGACGGGTTTGACCCCGGGTTTGGGGGTGGTGAGCCCAAGACACAGGGAAGAGCACTTCCCTGCCGGCTGTGGTCAGGCCAGGTGCCTGCAGGTGGCAGGAGAGCCCTCGGTGACGGTGACGCGCAGACAGAAGACCACCGTGGTGCCCGCTGGCTGCTCACAGGGTGCTCCCAGCGCCAGGCGTGGGCATCTGCAGAGCTCAGTGGGAGGCGAGAGAAGAGGCTGAGGGCTCCACAGCTCGGTTCCCACCCAAAGCCACACTTCCCACCAGAACCCGTTCGCTCAGAGCCGCCCCAGTGAAGGGTGGCTTTGGGGACGCCCCACGAGGCGGTGGCCACCGGCCTGCTCCATGGATGGAGGCTTCAAAGCACCCCCTACCCCCGTCCACCGGGAAGGAAGGGGCTGCCGAGGGCTCCAGCGGTCACCCAGGCTGATGTCCAGGGAGATTCTTACTCTCAGTCCTTCTAAGTCAATGGAAGATATTCCCAGACTCCTCCTGGGCGCGGGCCCAAGTCTCCCGGGGGCTCCCACTGTTCCCTCACGCAGCCCCGCCGCCAGGCCATGGCTGAGACGGTTCCAGGCAGGAAGGAGACTGTGGAACCCTGGACTCCTTCCACATGTGTGCAGCCATGTCTCACATGCACGTAGCCATACCACACGTGTGCAGCCACACCCCACATGCATGTGGACATGCCCCACTTGTGTGCAGCCATGCCCCATATGTGTGCAGCCAGGCTCCACATGTATGCAGCCACACCACATGTGTGCAGTCACACCATGTATGTGGACATGCCCCGCTTTTGTGCAGCCACGCCCCACATGTGTGCAGCCACACCCACACGTACGCAACCACACCCACATGTATCCAACCACAGCCCAATTTCATGACCGTCCAGCGGACGGTGCATGGAGAATGACCACACACCGTGGGGCTGCGTCTGCTCCATTCCCCGTCTCCCTCCGCCGGCGCCCCGGGCTCTGTGAGGCAGCGTCCGGCCTCCTTAGCAGGAAGCAGCTCCTTGCCCGCCTTCGGGGTGGAGGCCTCAGCTCCTGTCCTGTGAGGTCCTGCTGGTCCCCTTCACCAATCAGAGGACCAACAATCGTATTGTTACAACACTGTCTCAGGTGTCTTTGCGGCGCCTAAGGTTCCATTGTGTGTTAAAAAGAAACATACAAAAACCAGACCCACTCATGTCCTGTCACCAGTGGGACCTGCTCTTGTGTGTTAGGTCCTGCGTGTCATCCCCGTGGCACCCACTGTCACTGCTTTGTTTCCAAGGAAAATGAAAATTTAACTTCCTTTTTTTAATTAAATTGATTGGGGGGACATTGGTCAACATGAACATATAGGTTTCAGGTGTGGCTTTCTCTGGTATGAGATCTGTACATTGCACCGCGTGCCCACCGCCCAAAGTCGGATCTCCTGTGGGGGAGAAGGAGCCTGATGTATGGTGACAGGAGAATCGAACTGTCTTCACATGGTGTTCTGTGCTGATTCTCCTTACACAAATGAGAGTAGGATAGGGCTAGATTATTTAGATTTCCGTGGTTTAATTTGCATTTGTGATTTAATTTAGCATTAATTGTACAAAACTAGGAGAAGCTTCTGAAAAATTGATTGTAACTATTAACATCAAACAGAATCTTACATTTCAATCCTTTGATATGTAAAAATATCCACTTACTCAGGAACATAAACTTTTAAAATTTAAGTATGTTAAAATAATATATTTGTTTATTTCAGCTCAGCTTCTTTTAAGTGAACTGCAATTTTTCTGTCCATTACCATCATTAAAAATCATGTGAGCAGTTATTGTGCAAGACAGATAACCTTGAAACTACTACTGTGACTTGGTCAATGTTAAGTGACAGTTATTTAGTTGAAAAATCCACTTGCTGTTTTCAACAAAATCTGCATATTCTTGGTTTTCTCCTAGGACCAATTTTGGGATCTTTTCTGTTTTCGGTTTGTACTAGTAATCTTTTTTCCCTTACAAATAAGTCCAAGTTTACTTTATTACAGATGGTATTTGTCTATAGCCAAAAACACTTTCCAAAGTGCACCCTCGCTCCCTAAACTAGTTTTAAAAAGCATTTTTTTAATTAAAATAAACAGTCAAAATAGAGATGAGCAAGAAACAAAACCCCTAAGAGAATAAGAGCTGGCTGTTCTCACCTCGCTAGTCCTTCTTTTTAAAAAATGCGACCTAGAGCACAAACGTGTGAGAAATAGAAACTGGATTGCGTGACTCGATGCGTGAGTGGAAGGGCCTGGCTGCTGGGACGGCTGCCACCTGCGCTGTGTGAAAACAGGGCTTGTGTATCTCTCCAAACTGGGCCAGACGGGGGACAAGGTCAACTGAGTGTGCTCCCGTTCCGTTACCAACGATGGCATCGTTTAGGATGAACCTGGGAGTTTGGCTGGCTAGACAGGACAAAGGATTTTTCTGAACCTCCAACTGTCTTTAGATGCCTGTGTTGGCATGAAGTTGCTTTTTAAAAAAACATCTTGAATGCCTGCTACTTGCCAGGCACTGAACCAGCTATCCGTGAGCAACCTATGAAATCTCTGCCATCATGAATTAAAATATGTAAGCATCTGCAAGATGGCTGCATTCCTGATCATCTTCTATCAATTATATGGCCAGCGAATTGCCTTCATAGAAAGATGTTCAGTAGAGTTTAAGAAAGTGAATGTTAACTCCCAGCGAGGTTGTTCTGAGCACGCACTGCCACCCGCTGGAGACCTGCCCCAATGGCAGGGCTGCAGGGTGGAGTCCCTGCATCCTTGGGGAGAATATTACCATGGGGCACGTCATTCTATGCGGTGGCTTTGGTCCAGAATGAACTGGATTGCCCTGGGGGAGGCCGAGGAGGGGGCGGGTACTTAGTCTAGAATGTCTAAACTCAGCAAAAAAAACAAACAAACAAACAAAAAAAAAAAACAGCTCATGCAAAATCAAATTTGAGGCGACTATAGCGAAACAGTGACATTGCAACTGCCTCTGAATGTCTTGAGTGACGTGACAGAATAATAACGATCCCATAGACACATTCCCGAGATGCTAAAGGTAACCTTCCCCTGTGGTGAAGGCAGAGGCTGGATCGTGGATTGAGGCTGGAGAGGAAAAGAATGGAGTAACGGCGTCCTGGCCTGCAGATGTCTACATCTTTAGCCCGATGCCTAAGTGTCCAGGGTAGTTGGCGAAGGGTGCTGACCGCTGGAGGGGAGAATGGCCTGGGCGGTCCTCAGAGCCCCTCCCCTCATGATTACCTGTCAGGGTCTTCGTTCCAGCCTCTGACGGAAAATGGTAGAGGGTGTAGCTCACCTCACAGGCCCCTGAAACCACTCGTAGGTTAGGTGCGCTTCAAAAGATGCTGAGCAGGCGTTTTCACATTCTGACAGATGGAGAGCCTGAGGGGCCAGCCTCTGGTCCCACGGCCAAGTGTGTAAGCAAGAGGCGTTCCGACGTCAAAGGCTTGCGTTGTTCGAAATCCACCATCACTCAGGGAAAGGGCAAGTAACGCCCCGGCCCATGACAGTGCTGCCATGGCTGGTCTTCTTGTCCCAAATGTCACTCCAACTGTTCACAGCAGCCCCCGTGCAGGCCCTGGGGCCTCCGAGGGACCCCAGCGCATCAGAACCAGAGCTGCCTTCCTTTCTCGTTGGCCGTTGCCAAGGCCTGGGCTTCATTGCAGCATCCAGGCTGAAACGCTCCCCGGCCAGCCACGGCCTTGCCGGATTTATCACGTGATTACCTCAGCACCCCAGACTTCACAGGGAATAACGAGCTAATGCATCACTGGCCTTTCAAGTTATGTCAAGAAATGCGACAGGGGTGAAATCGGCTCCGTAAGAAAATATTATGGAAGACGTCTTGTACAGATTTCCTGAACACAGGGCTAACGCTTGCTTCTGGTGGGCTTTGCTGAGTTTTCCGGTGTGTTGAAGTATCAGAAGTGATCAATGTCATTCAGTCATTCAGCAAACATCCGTTGCCCTTACTCTGTGCTCTGAGTAGAGGCCTTGTGGCTGTGTATACACGTGGGCGGGAAGATCAGTGACCCGATAGACTCTCCGTCCAGTCAGGGAGGGACTGCTGTGGTGGGGCCAGCGCGCTGACAGTCCAAGACGAGCGTCAGTTCAAAACACGACTCCCATCTGCTCAACGCGAGAGCGATGGGCCATTGCATCAACTGATTGGGCGAGGGAAGGCCCGCAGTTGCTATGATTAGAAGCTGCTCCATTCTGTTAAAAAATAACGATGGCATTTCTAACAAGGGTTCTGCCAGGGAGAGCATCTTTTAGCCAGAACAGAGTTTCCGTGATCAGACCAGATGACTTTAATAATGATAAAGTGCTCCACTAAAACCGGGAGAAGGATTGCATGCCTGCAAGTGACACGCGGTACTCCAGCGACAGATCAAAGGCACGGAAATGCGAGCGCTCTGCGGGTCCTCACTGGGGAGTCTGTCTCGATACAGGGAACCTAGTTCCCCAGTCAAGGGAGAGGCTCCTCCGTCCCACCTGCAATTCACTGGGAGTGAATGGAAAATCTGAATTCTGCTTCTGACTTGTCCGAGTCACTAGAGGATCCATCCTACTCCCTATTTATCTTACTCTCGGCAAATGCTCCAGATGCATGAGTCACTTCCATCCTAATTCTCACAAGCTCCTCAGGGTATCAGTTAGCCAACTCACTCTCCCATCCATAGCTCTCAAGTCACCTTGGAGTTGAAACCATTCTAAAATCACCTACCTGACTGCCAGGGGGTGACTGTTGAACAGGGAGGCACTGGTTTCCATCTGTGTGGTCCTCCTCTGATCAACACGTCCTTTTTTTTTTTTTTTTTTTAATTCTAAGGTGGTTTCTGTATCTTTAAGACCAGGCCATGTTTCTTGTTTGTCTGTTCCTTCCCATGGTCGTTGCCCAATGACACAAGGCCCGGCCAACTTCCATCTGCTCTGTAGACTGGACGGCGAGTGGACTCATAAATATCTTCGTGGACGCTTCATATTTTCTCTCTTGATTTACAGGGTTAGAGTTAACTTCAATTTGCCTACTTTTATCCCATTATCGCTAACGCTGTCATCCATCATGAGTAACATCAACTACACGTCCACTGTTTGTAGAACCCTCTGTGCTCCTTCTCGTTTCTCACCCCTTTTAAGGGAGATATTTTGTTTTCTTTTGACAAAGTTTATATCTGTTCTTCCCCCTTCCCATGGGCTGGGATAACACAGTGTTCCGCGGGGCAGACGTATTTAATGGGAACAGATTTCTCTTCTGTGACCTCCCCCGGGCTTCCTCATCTGGACAGGATACAACCAGACTCCATTGTTTCGGAGGATCAAAAAGGATGTGTGTGGACTGACGGCACTGACGGTGGTAAAGCGGTGCTGCGCGATGGGGCGAAAACCACAGCGTGTTAATGAAGGCAGAGGAGTGCTTGGAAAACCGTCTCCCACTCACATAGACGCCCAATAACTCGGCGAAAATGCCCGTTAGAGGACCGAGACTTGTGCGGAGCCACCCCCGCAGACCCACTCTAGACATCACTGTGTCCCCCTCGAGCCGGAGGCTTTTTCTGCATCTTCAACCCCGTGTCCTGTGTCTTGTTTGTCTGGTGCTTCCCAGGGCCGTGCCCATGACCCCAGGTCCAGCCACCTTCCGTCCACAAGGACCCGAGTTTGCCACGGCCGCATCTCTCCACTGTCCCTGACGTCTGCCTCAGTTCTGCTGTGTCCTCAGCTGCAACCTGGCCCTGGCCCCACTCCCAGTGTCAGGAGCGAGCCAGGAGGAGCTGCCCTCCAGGCAGCAGGGACCCAGCAGAGGCTCCTGGGCCTCCTGGCTCCTCGGGTCCATGGGCCATCTGGTCGCCAAGGGACCCTGGGAACTCCCAGCAATGCCCTTCCCCTGTCCTCATGAGCATCAGCCCCTTGCATCTCTGGACAGACTCCCCCAGGTGTGAGCAGCACTGGTGATGTTCACATTCGCCGGTGGAGACAGATGACATGCCCTCCAACCGTTTGAATCAGTTAGGTTTTATTTCATATTAGGGGCCCAGTGCACGAATCCGTGCACCTTGAAAGGAACCGTGGGCTGCGAGGCTGCGGTGGGCACAGGGATGGGTCTCAGCCCATCCATCCTCCATGCCCCCACCCAGCCCCTCCCGCCGCAGCTCCTGGTCTCCTGTCTGCCGGCAGCCTCACTTCCGCCGCCACCGCTCCCACGCACTGACGGTGCCAAACGACGGGGGCTGGCGCTGTCAGTGGGTGCGAGCGGTGGCTGCTGCCCCGATTGCCCCTCAGGAGTAGGGGAGGTGGAGAAGCCCTCAGGGGTGATTGGGGCCAGCAGCCACCGCTTGCACCCGCTGATGGCACTGAGCAATTGGGACCAGCACCGGGCGCCTACAGCGGGTGCAAGCGGGGCTGGCGCCAGCAGCAGGTGGAAGCACCAGGCAGAACCACAGCACACGTGGGAGCAAAGAATTGTCAGTAACCACCAGAGGCTCGCCCCAATGACAGCGACTGGTGCCCCACCTTGGTGTGGCACCCCCACTCCCCTGCTCCACCATCCCGCCGTGGCCAATGCCCACCATGGTCCATGTGCGGCCCCTGGTGGTCAGCGAACGTCATAGCGACTGGTTGTTCGGTTGTTTGGCTGTTCAGTCTATTTGCATATGAGCCTTTTATTACATAGGATATTTGGAGTTTAGAGCCTTTTGACTTTAGCACATAACTTGATAGTAGTAGCTAATATTTTTTCGTGTAGTTGCAATGTGCCAGGCACTGGGGCTTTCCATATATTTTCTTATGAAAGTCTCACAACCACCGTGTAGAAAGCAAGGCACTATGTTCTTCTCCACAATGAAAAGCGTGGGAAACAGGCATAGCATGCTTCAGCAGTTTGCCCCAAATGAGGGACCTGAACGAGGCACTTCTTACCGACTGCACTTCGCCACTCCTGATGGACACTGGGACTTCCTGGTGAGCACACCCTCCGGCAGGCATTGCCAGGGCTGCTCCTAGCTCAGCCCGAACCCTTGCGCCCGCCTGGCAGGCGGCACTGCCATCCACCTTCCACCGCCGCAGGGGTCAAGGTTAGGAGACGTCCGGCGTCGCCTTGATAGGAAGAGGTAAAACCAGGATTCCAACCGAGATTGGATCGATTCAAAGTGGATGCTTATGGGAAATAAAATCAGAGAAGTGAATAATGGCCCCCAATAACTTTTCAAGTTCCTGGGGAGGGGGTTTAAAAACAACGCCTGTTCTCCTGGCCAGGCCGTGGGTCTCGGCCACACATGTCGAACGTGCAGCCCGCAGACCGGTCATGAGTCTGACATGCTCAGTGTAGGCCTTCCTGGAGGCCCGCGCGCCGCTGCCCACGAGTAGCACTCCTTGGAAGATGCAGCCTCTGAGTCATAAAAACATCTCCGCTGGCCTGGATGCCGCCCAGGCGCCCGGGGAAGCAGCCGCGGCTGAGCGTTCAGCGTTCATCCTTGCCTTCTCTGGGAGGGCTTACCCTTTCCACTCGAAGGCTGTGCCTCCTCTTTGCACACTGTTGGCGGGCGTAGGCAGCCCAGTCAGACGCCTGCCTCCTGCTACCCGCTTCGCCTTCCTGGGGCCCAGCAACCTTGCCTCCTGCCAGGGCTTGGTCACCCGCGCCGTCTAAGAGACCCGCCGCGCGCCTGGCCCTCCCGCACGTGCCCCCGGCTGTGCGGGGGACCTCCCAGGGCCCCTGACGCAGTGTGCCCTGTCAGCTGCACGCTCCGGCTGGCGCAGTGTTTGCAAACACGGGAAAGTTCCACCTCCGCTCTCGGAAGGGGCAGGCCGTATCTGGGAAGGAGAAGCACTGTGTTATTGTTCCTGCTCCCTTGCTCCCTCCAGGAAGGCTGTGGGCGACTTCCCCTTCCCTATCGCCTTCCCCGGTTGGGCCCGCGTGTGCCTTTCCCCGCTGAATCCCATCGCGGGAGCGGCTGCCACGTTTCCAGCCCCGCTCCCCCAAGGCGGCGCGTCACGTCGCCTTGTCCTTGGCATGTGAAGCAGCTGCCACCTTGACCAAGCCAGCGGGGGGGGGGGGATAGGCTCCGCCCCCCTGGGAGCACGAAGAGACATTAAATCAACCTGGTTGCACTCCAGTGTCCCACAGGCCACCTGGACCCCGGCCCTGTCCGTCCGGGGAGGCCGTTTATCACGGCTCTTGGATGCGGGCCTGTCCTCTTGCGCCTTTTCAGCCCACGCGACGGGCTCCCATCCCAGCAAATCTGCTTCAGGGAGGTGTTCGTGTGGAAGCCCATCACCTGTGCTAGGGCAGACGGGGCCTCCGAGGCTGCCTGCGGCTCCCTTCCCGCCGGTGCTGGGAACTGGTTGAGAAGAGGGATGAGCGCGCCCCGGGCTGGTGCGGAGTGCGCTCTGTTTAGGGCCCTCTGTCCCAGGTGCGCAGGGGAAGCAGCTGTGGTTCCCTCCAGGAGAAAGCGCAGCACTCCCCGGCCCCCAGCGCATCCACGTAACTGTGCGTGTGAATCGGCACCTGGTTACGGCACATGCTTTGTCTGAGACTGAATGTTGCGTATGAAGCAGAGTTACAAGGAGAGAAAGCACTAACGAGGTTGTCGAGAGAGACCCCTTCTGCTCCTGGCTCTGACACTAGAGCTGTGAGACCTGACGGGGGACAGCTGACCTTGTAAAGCCCCAGGTCCTTCATATATGAAATGTCCAGGTGAGTCTAAATTATTTCTCATGTCCATCGCGCCGTCTAGAAGGCTGGCTGCAGATCCTTTTTCTTTTCGTCTTTACATTTGTTCAATCGTTCCTGTTGAGAGTATTACAGATGCCCTGCCCCTTTCCCCCTCATTGACCCCTTCTAGCCCGACCCCACCCCCCCACCCCCAGGCCCTCACCACCCTACTGTCTGTGTCCATGGGTGATGCATATGTGCATGCAAGTTCTTTGGGTGATCTCTTCCCACCCACCCACCCACCTTCCCCCACCTTCCTTCTGAGATTCCTCAGTCTGTTCCATGCTTCTGTGTCTCTGGATCTGTTTTGTTCATCAGTTTATTTTGTTGATTAGATTCCACATGGGAGTGAGATCATGTGATACTTGTCTTTCTCTGACTGGCTTGTTTCGCTCAGCATGATGCTCTCCAGGTCCCTCCATGCCGTCCCAAAGGGTAGGAGAGCCTTCTTTTTTAACAGCGGCACGGTATTCCGCGGAGTGAGTGTACCATAGCTAAGGTCTAGAAACAGCCCAGTGCCCATCGTAGGTGAGTGGATAATCTTTAGTTTTTATATGCAAACGGCATGCCTTTGAGATAGCCAGGCGGACTCAGGTTAACCCAAGTCTTAGCATTTAGATGAGGGACTCAGCCCTCTGGATACACGAGCAGAAAAGACTGGAATATGGACCAAACCACAGAGTGGGAGGCTGGGTGGGAGCTGGGACATGCGATCGCAGAACAGAGCAGCTGCCTCGCCTGCCCTGCCCCGGGGATCCCCCACGGTTGCCCTCAGGGTTTCCAGAATGAATGGGGACGTCTGTGCTTGCGTGGAGCCTCCACTTTAGAGAGTAAAAGGACCTTAGATCTGGAAGGACATTGGAAGGTCAGCTGCCCAGTCCGTGACCTAGAAGACCTAACTGCCTGTTATTCCCAGTGCAGGACGCCCCTCTGCATGCAAGGGAGTGGGGGGCAGAGAGCACAGGAAGAACAGTTAATTATGTAGTGATAACTGTATGGGGCCAGTAGGTCCTGAAAATATCGGGCGGGGGGGGGGGGGGAGGCACTTTGTATAAAGTACATGATTATCTAGTCACTAGGCTGTACACCTGAAACCAATACAGAATCTTATTGAATGTCAACTGTAATCCTATCTAACAAAAGAGTAATATGCAAATTGACCATCACTCCAACACACAAAATGGCCGCCCCCATGTGGACACAAGATGCCTGCCTCCATGTGGACACAAGTTGGCCGCCATAAGATGGCCTGCAGGGGAGAGCAGTTGTGGGTGATCAGGCCAGCAGGCAAGGGCAGCTGGGAAGGACCAGCCCTGCAGGGGAGGGCAGTTAGGGGTGACCCAGGCCTGCAGGGGAGGGCAGTTGGGGGGGACCAGGCCTGCAGGGGAGGGCAGTTGTGGAGGACCAGGCCTGCAGGGGAGGGCAGTTGGGGGGGGACCAGACCAGCAGGGGAGGGCAATTAGGGGCAATCGGGCTGGCAGGGGAGGGCAGTTAGGGATGACCAGGCCAGCAGGAGAGAGCAGTTAGGGGCAACCAGGCCAGCAGGGGAGGGCAGTTAGGGGCAATCAGGCCAGCAGGGGAGCAGTTAGGCATCAATCAGGCTGGCAGGGGAGTGGTTAGGGGGTGATCAGGCTGGCAGGCAGAAGCAGTTAGGGGCAATCAGGAAGGCAGGCAGGCAGGCAAGTGGTTGGGAGCCAGCAGTGCTGGATTGTGAGAGGGATGTCCAACTGCCCATTTAGGCCCAATCCTGGGGGGGGTGGTCCCAGATTGGAGAGGATGCAGGCTGGGCTGAGGGACATCCCCTCATGCACAAATTTCGTGCACCGGGCCTCTAGTTTATATAATAAAAGCCCAGCAACCTTTACGACAGAACAACCAGAACGACTGGTCACTATGATGTGCACTGACCACCAGGGGCAGATGCTCAATGCAGGAGCTGCCCCCTGGTGGTCAGTGTGCTCCCACAGTGGGAGCACCGCTTAGCCAGAAGCCAGTGGTGGTGCTAAGGAGCGGCGAGCCAAGTAGTTAGGAGCAAGCAGGAGGGCAGTTAGGAGGGAGCAGGAGGGCAGTTAGGAGCGAGCAGGCAGGTGGTTAGGAGTGAGAGGTCCCGGATTGTGAGAGGGATGTCTCAGATTGCAAGAGGGTGCAGGCCAGACTGAGGGACTCATCCCCCCACCCCACCCCACCCCACACCCACATGAATTTCGGAACTCTAGTTGAAAAATAAAAAGAAGAGATACCGCACACGAGTTCATAGGAGAAGGCGATCCTACCTTTCCCAGTCAGAGCAGGAGCCGGGACCTGCCTCCACGGCTGGGTCAGCGGGGGAGAGAGGCCTGGCTCCCTCACGCCTCTGGGGCGTGGGGAGGAGTGACGTCAGCCAGCCCCTCACTCCAAACCGAGTGCAGGATCCGTCCCTGGGTTTCCACCAGGCGTTCACTCGCTGTTTAGAGGCAAGACCCCCGCGTGGCCATGACCTCCCACCCTGGTTCCTCTCCCAAAGGGCAGAGTTGCGAGAAAACGAAGGTGAGGCCAGCGCTGGGGGCCAGGCCCCCGCCCCAGCATAAGGAGGCTGCAAAGCTGTTTGTTCGCAGAAGCGCTGAGACCAGAGACTAGCCTGCGCTGCATTTAATCAGAGGCCTGTCGCTGGAAAGGCACGCTTCCCGGAGCCAATTAGTCCATTTCCGTGACCAGCACGCCTCGGCCCTTTAAGGAAGGCGTCGCTGCCCGGGAGCAGATGAGGAGCTGCGCGCCTCGAACGCTATGCGGATGCTGTGCCATCCCCGGGCAGACACAGTTCCGTAAACTTCCAAGTGCGCTCCCTGAAGAAGAGACAGGCTCCCATTTTCATCGGCATGCACAGCGACAGGAGGCGACGGGGCGAATGCTCACCAAGCTTCACCTTCCAGAGGCACACGAGAGACAGAGGTCCCCCTCCCTCCGCCCACCCCGGGCCTGTTGCCATGGAAATACGCAGACGCTCCCACTCTGAGTCACTGGGGGAAGACCTGGGACTTGACTGTCAGGGGCTCAGACCCAGCCCCAGGGGGACCTCCACCCGGGCAGAACCACTCCAGCCCCTCCTCAAGCCTGCTTCCGCCACTGTCAGGGTCAGGGGTCGTGGGGACCCCGTAGGCTCTGTCCCTTCTCCCGACGATGCGATTATTGCAGGGCGCACCAAGTTCCCAGGTCACAGGAGCCAGGAGCGGGGCCGCCATCTTGTTTCTGTGCTCGGTGGGGTGACGCAGTGACCACAGGGTGGTTCTCAGTCGCACCGAGTCCCGTGACCAGCAGCCCTGTCAGGACACGGATGCTCCCTGAGGGTGTGGTGAAGGCAGCTCCCAGCTGCAGAGCCCAGCCCAGCCCTGACTGCCCCGGCCCAGCCCCCCTCCCCCAGCCCAGCTCTGACTGCCCCAGCCCAGCCCCCCTGCCCCAGCCCAGCCCCCCTCCCCCCCCCCGGCCCAGCCCTGACTGCCCCAGCCCAGCCCTGACTACCCCAGCCCAGCCCCCTACCCCAGCCCAGCCCTGACTGCCCCAGCCCAGCCCCCTACCCCAGCCCAGCCTCCCTGCCCCAGCCCAGCCCCCCTCCCCCAGCCCAGCCTCCCACCCCAGCCCAGCCCTGACTGCTCCAGCCCAGCCCTGACTGCCCCAGCCCAGCCCTGACTGCCCCAGCCCAGCCTCCCTGCCCCAGCCCAGCCCCCCTCCCCCAGCCCAGCCTCCCACCCCAGCCCAGCCCTGACTGCTCCAGCCCAGCCCTGACTGCTCCAGCCCAGCCCTGACTGCTCCAGCCCAGCCCTGACTGCCGCCCTAGGAGGTCTCAGGACTGTCCCATGTGATGCATGTGAGACGAGGCCCTGGAACCTCCTTCTCTCCAGGCCGCAGGCTGCCCTGATGTCAGATATGAGACAGGCAGGGGGTCCTGCTTCACTCAGTGCCCCTTCACCCCCAGCAGAGCCAGAGGAGTCCTGGTGCTGACCTCCCCTCACCGCCACCTACCCCCCCAAGCCAGCGCCCTGAATCCTGTCCCTGGAGCCACTCCCTGGTGCTGGGCTCTGCTCCCCAGGGAGGTCCCGCTGCCCTGGATCTCGGGGGGCGGGCTCTGCTCCAGTGTGTGCGGGGACAGGCTCAGTGCCCTGGGCTGAACGCCCCGCGGCCAGGCTCAGCTCCACCTCAGGCTCCAGCCTTTGGCACGCACCGGGACAACCTCACTGCCTGGGGGTTAGGGCCCAGGAAACCACATCCCCCGAGAGGGGTGGGGAGCCTGATGCTAGCTAGCACCATGCTCGTGCGCTCCCCACACCACCCATAGGCCTTCACCCTCCCGCCCGCGGTGCAGGACTTGCTCCTCTTGTAAGTGAGCTGCGCCTCTGCGCCCCTCAGACTCTGCTCCTGAGCTCGGGCCACCCTGCGCCACAGGCTCCCGGGAGCACTGTCCAGGCCCCTGGGCCCACCCCGAGGGAGAGGGGACTGCCCGGGCCCCCTTCCAGGCAGGAAGGCCCATAGCCTCCCGCCAGTCTCCTCTCGCCCTGGGAGCAGAGGGAGCAGAGCGCAGGGACACGTCTAAGGCGGGCTTCCCGGGCTGCAGGGCACTGGGTAGACGCGCACTTTGCTGGAGAGCAAGTGGGGGGAGCTCTGCTTTGCTCCTGGAAGTACCGGGCCTGAACCTCAGCTGCTCCCTCCACTCCCTCCATTCCCTGGCCCCCAGCGCTGGGATCAGACTGTGGGGTGCCCTCCAGAGAGTCCGCCTGTGGCTAATTTTGGAAAGGGCATGAGTGGCAGGGCTGGCGGCCAGGCCTGCTCTGGCCTGAGACAGGCGCGCCCCCTGCAGTGGAGGCTCGGAGGCCCCGACACTTCCCAGTCAGGAATAAAGAGGATGACCCTGGCCTCGAGTGTGCCCTGGGAATAGTCCCTGGCCTCGGCCTCCGGCGGGCTCACGTCCACGGGAGAAAGCGGTCTCACGCGGGCCTGCTAGAGACAGTGACCCAGGGACTCCACATCACCAGAGTCCTCTCATGATGACGGTCAGCCCACCCGCCCAAAAGCCAGGTGAGCCCGGCATCGGTCGCTCTTAGAGGTGGTGCCCCCAGTAAAGCACAGTGGACAGTGAGGAGGTGCAGGGCATCCGTGGCCTGAGTCGTACCCCCACGGCTGCGCGCTGCCTCGCTGGGCTCACACCGCTGGGAGGACCTCCTGAGGACAGGAAACCAGGGAGGGAAGTGCCAAACTTGGTTCCCGGATAGATCAGATCAGGGGTGTGAGTGCCACCTGCTCAGGTGTGCCCTTGAACGTCCACAGTAAAGGGAGTCATCACAATGGGCAGAGCCTGGCCATCCCCTAATGCAGAGAGCAAAGCAGCGGAGGTTAGCCTGTGCATCAGGTGCCCGGCGTGCTGGCAGTGCCACACGGATGCACGGGCGTGCTGATGTTCTTGCTGGCAGTGCCACATGGATGCACGGGCGTGCTGGCAGTGCCACATGGATGCACGGGCGTGCTGGCAGTGCCACACGGATGCACGGGCGTGCTGATGGTCTTGCTGGCAGTGCCACGTAGTTTGGCTCGGTCTTCGGGAACCTGGATATGAGAAACGTTCAAGCTAGAGACCAGTGGACAGGAAGTGTGAATATCTTTGTACCTAATGTTTACCATCCACCAGAGAGCACCTCTCACAGAAGAGGCACCAGAAAGTCATCAAAACGAGGCGGCAGGAGACATGAGCCAGACTCTGTCATTGGCCCCCAAGGCCGTCCCAGTGGTCAGGGAATAGAGAGGCCACGCCGGCGAGGACGGGAGCTATGCCTTGGCCCCACAATATGAGTTCCCAAGGTGGGACTTCTGTTAACAGCCAGCACCAGTGCCGAACCCCCGGTGGACTGTTGGATGTGTGGGTCTGGGATCTGGGAAGAGGGGAGGTCGGTGGTCCACCTTTGGTACTGTGGGGGTCACCCCAAGACGTGCCTCCATGACATGCCGATTATTTTATTCTTTAAAAATATATATTTTATTGGTTTTTTTACAGAGAGGAAAGGAGAGGGATAGAGAGTTAGAAACATCGATGAGAGAGAAACATCGATCAGCTGCCTCCTGCACACCCCCCATTGGGGATGTGCCCACAACCCAGGTACATGCCCTTGACCGGAATCGAACCCGGGATCCTTCAGTCCACAGGCCGACGCTCTATCCACTGAGCCACACCGGTTTCGGCCATGCCGATGATTTTAAGCTAAAGGCAACTACAGCACGGCTCAGGAGAAACTTCTGCCCGCCCTCAACTGCTTAGAAGAAGGTGAATTAGAGGCCTTGCCCTGAGAGGTGCCCGGTGATGACCTTCAGCCTCTCCGCCTCTAGGCAGGGCCCGCGCGCTTACCAAACACCTGCTCTGATCGCCTGCCATGCCCTCGCCCCCAGGTGCATCAGCTCAGCCCTGGGTCCGGATGTCTGACGTGCCCATGTCCCCTTCTAGCCCTGGCCCTCTCCTGCCTGGGGGCCTCTGACTGCCTCACATGCAGGATGCAGGGCCCCCACACATGTGTATGTATTCAGCCTGGTACTCCCTCTGGCTGATCTGCCGCATGGTGTTTGAGGAGCAGACCAGCGGCAGAAGCTGGCGGGTAGAGCACAGTGGGGTCTTCTCCAGCAGGGCTCACTGGCTCAGGGTTGGTGCGGGCTGGGCTGGGAGCAAGGGCAGAGGCGACGGTAAAGCTTAGGGAGTGACAGGGGTTAAAGGACAGGCAGAGGCAGAAACGCTTGAAAGGGAGGCTGAGAAGGAACAGTGAGAAGGAACGTAAGTCACGAGCCACGGGAGGGGAGCTTCGGAAAGAAAGAGGTACAAGCAGATTAAGCAGCAGAGAGAGCGATTAAAAGCTGTGGCTGGAGCAACTTCTGGGCGAATCCGAGCCGGGGAGCAGAGTGTGGCTGGGAGGAGAGGAGCACAGTGCAGGGGTGAGTCTGAAAGCACCCTTGGGTGGGTAAGAACCGGTAAAGTGGTACATAAAGAGGAAAGTAGCCCGGCCGGTGTGGCTCCGTGGTTGAGCATCAACCTATGAACCAGCAGGTCACGGTTCGATTCCCGGTCAGGGCCCACGCCCAGGCTGTGGGCTCCATCCCCAGTGGGGGGCGTGCAGGAGGCGGCCCATCAACGACTCTCTCTCATCACGGATGTTTCTGTGTTTCTCTCCTTCGCCCTTAGCCTCTGAAATCCATACAAGTATTTTTTAAATGGTGAAATGTGTTTTAAAAAGAGGAAAACCGTAAAGATGTGAAATAGCTGTCGTGGGAAATGCGAAGGAAGGGCAGCCATGGGGCTAAAGATCACCCAGCAGAGCTGACGCCCGCGGAAGTTCAAGGCCACACGTGTGCAGGCAGCCATCCCTGAGGCACGTGCTCCCTCCCTTGTGAAACTGGGCTTCCGGGGCGGGTCCAGGACGCAGGTGGGCGTGGCCTGAGAGCTGGCGTGAGGCTGAAGGCTTTCCAGTGGGTGTTGGGGAGGAAAGAGAGCCGGCATGCCCAGGCTCCTGGCAGGTGAAATTATAGTGTGATCCTCATGGTGGGAGGGAAGGAAGGGAAACCATGACCAGGGGTGGTGTAACCCAGCGGTCGGCAAACTCATTCGTCAACAGAGCCCAATACCAACAGCACAGCCATTGAAATTTCTTTGGAGAGCCAAATTTTTAAACTTAAACTTCTTCTAATGCCACTTCTTCAACATAGACTCACGCAGGCCATGGTATTTTGTGGAAGAGCCACACTCCAGAGGCCAAAGAGCCACGTGTGGCTCACGAGCCGTGGTTTGCCGACCACTGGTGTAGGCGGAAGAGGAAGGCCTGGGTGTCTGAGACCAGGCGTTCTGGAATCCAGGGAGGGAGAGAAATGGGGGGGTGCGGTGGTGGCGGCTGTGGGCAGGTGTTAAACGGAGTTGATGTTCCCATGGGCCCTCATTCCAGGTGACGGGAATGTCCACCGGGAGGTCACCAGCCTGGGTAACCACTGGCTGAAGGCAGCACATTTTTAAAATATATATATTCTCATTGACTTCAGAGAGGAGGGGAGAGGGAGAGAGAGAAACGTCCGTGGTGAGAGAGAATCCTTGACCGGCTGCCTCCTGCACGCCCCACCCTGGGGATGGAGCCCTCAAGCTGGGCCTGTGCCCTGACCAGGAATCGAACCGTGACCTCCTGGTTCATAAGTCGACGCCCAACCACTGAGCCACGCCGGCCGGGCAGGGCAACACATTTGAAAACACTCTGTCACTCTCACTGTCCCAGTCTAGCTGCCCCCCCACAGGAAGGAACAGACTGAGGGTGCTGTGTGCTGTAGGGCAAGAGGGCTTCCCCACCTCAAGTGACCGTGGCTGCTGTCCTCAGGGGAGCGGGCAGGGACGAACGGGCTGCACGACTTCTTCCTTTCGGGTCTGCAACAGAAGCGGCTGCAGCAATACTCGACGCGGGTTTGCAGAGCAGCGGGTGCCCCCTCTGGATCGCATGAATAAGCATGCAAAGGATGCTGGGATGGAGAGGAAAGAGGCCCACTAGCCAAGTGCATCCAACTTTCCACTCGAGTCCTAATCAGATTTGCCCCAAACTAAACATCGCTACTTTTATTAACTTACGTAGCTGGTTCCTATTTGGCAAATTATGAAACAGTTTGTTATGCTTTGTAAAAAGTCAATAACACAGCATCTGATTCTTCTTAACACGAAGGTTCTTCCGCTGGATGCTTTCATTACTCCAGTCCGCGGTTTCCACTGGATAACCAGCTCCCTAACTGGGGCCAGGGGGCTGCATTACATGTACAGTGACGGAGTGGAGGAGCGAGACTTGGCCTGAGCCGGAAGCCGTGAGTTCACTGCCACTCGATGTGCGTTCGCCGCCCCGTCATCCACCCGGCGGGCTGCGTGCTCACCTTGGGGAGTTCGTCAGTGCTCACGTGGAAGCAGGCGGAACCGGGGCCAGCAGAATACCCAGCGGAGTCTCCAGTCGTTAATGTTTGGATCCGGCCTCCACTCTGGCAGCATGTGTACGAATAAACAAGCATGATGAAATTAATTTGTTGCATCAGGAGACATCTGTAGTTCTGCAGTTACTCGGCAAGAAAACATTAAACAATTGCAGTGTTGGCCACTTATTTCTCTTCTGGTTCCAGCTAAACAAACCTGGCCTCCTACGTCGCTCAGACCCCCTCTTCCAGCTGAGAGTGGGGCATCTATGAAGTTTCATAGACAGGAAAACACAAGGACGGCCTGAAGCGCCAGGGAAGGCCTCTTCGAGGGAAGGCAAGACCAGCACCGCGCTCACTCCCAGCGGCGGGTGCTGGGCGCCTAGGCGGGGACTCCAGCACACGCCCCTGGAGTGAGCAGGGCCGAGCTCACCAGCAGTTCTGAACCCTGAAGCCAGGGCTTCGCAAGTCCCCTCCGAATACCTCATGGGTCCTGGGAGCTACAGTCAACAGACATTATTTCATTTTTTTTCCTGTTTTAATTTCCTTTTTTCTTTTTTAAATAAAAAGGGGAAACTGTGACTATGGGAGGAGAGAGAGGCAGCCTGTAGAATGCCCCAGCGCCCTCCTCTCTCCTCGGGAGCTCGCCCTCCCGCTGCCAGGATGGCTGACGGACGGATGGGTGGCCTTTCCGGAACCAGGCGAGGGGACCAAAGGCCACGGGGGATCAGAAATTCATCAAGACAAAGGCTGGTCCTGCTCTAACAATGGACCAACTTCATGGTCAAGGGCATTGGCTTGCTGTGGACTCAGGAAGAAGAGTCTTGAGATTTCTGCCAAGATCAGCAAACTCGTTCATCTCAAGTGACCAGTTGGGTACCAGTAGGTGCCTTGGAAGGCCCACAGGAAGGAGGGGGAGGCCAGGTAGCGATAGGGCCAGGTGGCAGGATGATGGAGGAGGAGGGGGAGGGAGCCACCTAACAGTAACGATGGAAGGAAACCATTAACAAAGGAAAAAGGCAACCTATGGAACGAGAGAAAAGATCTGCAAACCACATATCCAATGAGGGCTTAATATCCAAAATGTACAAGAAACTCACACACCCTATAGCAAAACAACAACCAGAGATCCTAACCCGATAGCTATGGTCAAAACATTGAAACATACGTGTTGGTGAGGATGTGGTTAAAAGGAACCCCCATACACTGTTTGTGAGAATACAAATGAACACAGCCGTTATAGAAAATAGCATGGATGTTCTTCAAAAGAATTAAAAATAGAGCTACCATGTTATCCAGCAATCCTCCTTTTGGGTATGTATCCAAAGGGAACTAAATCAGTATCAGAGAGAGCTGAACGGTCATATTCATTGCAGCATTGTTTACAGTAGCTAAGACATGGAAACAAGCTAACTTTGACAATGGATATGGTTTCTAAATATGTAATGGAGTACTCTTCAGTCTTAAAAAGAAGGCAGTCCTGCTGTTTGCAACAACATGGGTGAGCCTGGAGGACGCCATGCTAAGGGACACAGAAAGACATATACTGGGGATCTCACACATGGAATCTGAAACGGTCAGCTCGCAGTACGAGGAGGAGAAGGGTGGCTACCAGAGGCTGGGGACAGGGGAATGGGAAGATGCTGGTCACAGGGTACCGACTTTCAGGCATGAGGCGAATGCGTTCTGGCGATCTGCTATACAGCACGGTGACTACAGTCAATACCTTGCGTACTTGACATCTGCTGGTGTATTAGCCAATTTACCAGATCTCAAGCGTCCTTACTACAAATACACAAACTTAGCTATGTGAGTGGTAGATATGCTAATTGGCTTGATCATGGTAATCATTTTACAGTGTGCACACATATGAGAACACATTGTGTGTATTATATGCATTTTCTCCTTGTCAATCACACCTCAGCAAAGCTGGGGAAATGGCCGTGTTGGAGATAGCATGTGGCCTCAAGAGCCTCCGAGCGCTTGGGGGCTGGGGACCTGGTGTGGCGTGCGTGCTGGGGTATCACTCTCGTTCCCTTACTGTGGCTGAGATGGAGCACAAAGATGGAAAGATACTTTACATGCCTTTTTTTCTTTCTATACAGGAAGCTTTTTTGTCACTTGGTGTTGTGTTGAGAGTTCTGTAGAAGTAGATTGAGTGGAATAAGTTCCATTTATCGAATACCTACTATGTCCATGTTCTGGGTCTGATAGGTAAAGAGACGGACCCTCCTCCAGGAGCTCAGAGATTTGCTCCAAGCCCCTGTGGCATGGAGGAGAGCTTGGCTTGGACCTGGACCAGCTGCAACATCTGCCTATCTTCTACGGCCCCCTGCGAAGCGCCAGCTTCCTCAACAGCAGCTCAACACGTCTGCATCGGGCGTTTATTGCTCAAGGAGCGTATCTTTCTCCAGGGAGATTTCACGTTTGGCCACGTGAAAACGCCGCCTGCTGCGTGTGGCTTCTCTCCACGGGAGGTTAGCTTCTAGATCCATGTAGGACTTGGACGACAAGAGGACATAGAAGACAGGCATTGGCCTGAAGACAAACGCTGGGACGTCTCTCTGGCATGGTTTGGGCAATCTCTTGGGGGCGTTATCTGTGCTTTTATTCCATTTTTTTAGCTCACAGAGTTAAAAGCATGAAGTTATATAGACGGACAGAGTCCAGAGTACCTTATAACTCGTCTTGTTCCAGAAGGAATTCCAGGTGACTTGAATCACAGTTAGCTAGGGTGATTGTTCTTTCTTTTTTAAAATTAAATGTATTGGGTGGCATTTGGTTAACAAAATTACAGAGATTTCAGGTGTACAGTCCTATAATACATCGTCTGTATCTTGTATATCTGTTTACCACCCAAAGTCAAATATCCTTCCCTCACCATACACTTGGCCCCCTCTGCCCTTCAGTCTTCTGGAAGAAATAATTTAAAATCAAGGCTACATGCAATTACCATACACTTGGATAGAGGATCCCTCCTCACCCTTTCTTTTACCCTTCACCACCCCTTCACCCCCTTTCCTTCTAGCAGCCACCATACTGTTGTCTGTGTCTATGAGCCTTTGTTCCTCTGTCGCTTTCAGTTCTGGAGCCCACGTATGAGTGGAATCATGTGGTTCTTGACTTTTCCTGTCTGACTTCTTTTGCTAGCTAAGTATTTCTTGATCTTTCATCTTTCCTCACTAGATTGTCCACCCTGTGGGGCCAGAGACGGGCCGCGCCCCTTTTCCTTTACCGGCCGTCCCCAGGGGTCCTCCATGTGGGAAGTAAGCAACGTTTGCTGAGTTCATTCCTGTCGGGACAGCTTGACAGAGGGAGCGGGCAAATAAGAAGGGCTTCTATAGCCCTGGCCGCTGTGGCTCGGTTGGTTGGAGCATGGCCCTGTGTACTGGAAGGCTGTGGGTTCGATTTTCCCTCAGGGCACATTCCTGGGTTGTGGGTTCAGTCCCTGGTGGGGGAGCCTATGGGAGGCAACCAGTCCATGTATCTCTCTCACATCAATGTCTCTCTCTCTCCCTTCCTCCCTCTCTAAAATAATAATAATAATAATAATAATAGAAGGGCTTCTATAGAGAACTGTGTGATTGTCTTCTGGAAGAAATAGGATAATTTAAAATCAAGGCTACATGCAATTATTCAAGCTTAATACTCTTTATGGATGAGCAGATTATCCTTTTAAGTCTTTAAATACCAATAATTATGTTGAATGAAGAACATTACTTTAAATCTATCATTTCATAAATATTTTCCTGGGCCATCAGCAGTCATCATTGCATCTTTACATTGTAGTAAGCATTTTATAAGAGAACCAACGAGACACGCGCACTGGGCAGCCCTGGGTCCTGCTTTCATCACCAGTTCTGTAGGTGCCGTCGGTGCTGTGGGTGCCGTCGGTGCCGTGGGTGCTGTGGGTGCTGTGGGTGCCGTAGGTTCTGTGGGTGCCGTAGGTGCTTTGGGTGCCGTGGGTGCCATAGGTTCTGTGGGTGCCGTGGGTGCTGTGGGCGCTGTGGTGCCGTAGGCTCTGTGGGTGCCATAGGTTGCCTTCTGCCTGTATTATTTTTGCTTCTTACTTGGTGGCAGCTCTTGTTTATACTTGGAGGACGTTTTTAGAAAGTTCTTGACAGACTTTGGTTTTACTTTATTCCTGTGTTATTTTTCCCTTGCACGGTGTGAGTGCTGTAATTAACATGGCAATTAGAAGTCCATCCTACGCTGTCTGTATTTAATACTGAAAACGTACTGTGATGCTGGATTGAGAGATTGACCTTCAGAACGACCCTCGTCCTGCGCTCACTGGTGGTTGACCTTGGCGGAGTTCCATCAGCCTCCGGCTTTCAGCTCCAGCGTCTGAACAATGAAGAGACCTAAGCAACTGGTCTACCAGGACCACTGAAACGGTAGCGTCTGCTGAGGGGCTGCCCGGTATAGGTGAGCTCAGCGCCTCTTTCTTCCACCAGGGGAGCCAACCTCCTTGTATTTACGGCTTGCAGGTGATTCAGAATACAGCTTCACCCTTTCTGTTCCTCTTAGCCAAGGCCAAAGCCAGAGTAAATTACACTGATTTTTTTTTTTTTTCTGTAGTATGCTCAATGTTCTTCCTTCTCCAGCCACATAGGGCAGGCCTGGGCAAGGAAGAATAGACTCTTTCTGGCATATACTGTCCCTAACTGGTTAAAAGCTTTCGGAAATATCACTACTCCCACTGATATTCAAGCTTCTCTGACCGTTAAAACAGTTGTAGCCTCTGAAAACTGCCCAATAAAGAGAAGAAATGCCCAGCGCCAACCCCACTTTAGCGGAAGTCCTAAACTAATCCAAACCCGAGGGAATGCGGAGGAAATGAAACGCTTTCTCAGTGAACTTGTGCCGTGAGAGTTCAGGAGTCTGTGAATTATTCTCAAAGGTTACCTGCTGGTGACATTCTTGGTGTCACAGGACAAACTCCCTGCAGGAGAACGACCAGGGTTGCTAGCTGATATCCAAGCAACTCAAACATTTTAAAAATAGAGGAGAACGCCCACTGCAAGGCCCGGTAAAAGGCCGCTTCCCTCTTCCTCGGAAGTGGGCACTTTAGCCGTGACTCCTCCCTCTCTCCCGGGCTTCATTCTTCTGACTCTGGCGTGCAATATGCTCCGAGATGGAGAGGCACTCCAAGGCCAGACAGGAGTGCATTTTAATAGTTTGGACTACCCAGAGGACCAGGAAATATGTCTTGGGTTCTAGGGATTCTGGAATAAAAGTGGATTCTGCTTCCCTTCCAGCAATGGGGAACTGGCCCTTTGCCTGCCCTGCTCCGAGGCACTGCTACTTCTGTTGAGAGGCAGAAAAGCCTCCAGGAGGCCCCTCAGGCTTCGGTTTGCTCTGGAACACTCCTTTCCCTTAATTAGCAATAACACCGTTGCCAGCCTTTGGTAAATGACACTAATAAACTCTGCAAATATGTTCTAAGTCCATTCGAGTGTCGTATGTAAATACCTATGTCCCGAGTAGCTCCCTTCCATTGAAAGTCTGCGTGCCCAGGTTTGGATTCATGTTTAAGTATATGCTTAGGTATGCGTGTGTAGGTTTTGGAAGAAAAAGCCACGCCTAGTTCACATAGAAATGCCTCATGAATGGATGAATGTATGGCTCTTTATACCTCCTAGAAAAAGGGGGCCGTACTCTGACCATCTGCTCCAGTATATTTTGTTCCACTGTCCAAAGAGAACCCCAAATATTCGCAGCGCCGTGGCCTCCCCCAGACCGCCCGCTGGGGGAGCTGTTTGCTCTCGCGAGTGATGTACAATTCTGGCTTTATCCCACGAGAAGGGAACAGCCTCTGCGTCTCTAAGAGCAGACCAAGTGAAGGCTGCTTTCTACCCTGTGGTCAGAGAGATTTGCACCCACCCAAGTCAGAAGGGTGGCCTGCATGGACGTGCCAGTGATGGGCAGGCGTCTGGGTTCTGACTCCAGCAGACGCCCATCTGACCTTGGCTCAAAGACCAGGCGTGACATGCATTTACATTAGAACGTGGATGCCAGAGCGTCATGCTAGCGTGTACAACCTGGGGACGTGACGGAGAAAAGAGAGGAAGATCGGCAGAGAGACGTACAGCTGCATGGAGGTCAACAGAAATCATTTTTGTCGCATTAAGTTCACCATCATGAGAAATAAGTACTTTTTAAAAATACCTCTTCTGACTGCTCTGTATGGCTCAGGGGCTGAGCATCAACCTCTGAACCAGGAGGTCACGCTTTGATTCCCGGTCAAGGGCACATGCCTGGGTTGTGGGCTAGATCCCCACAGGGGGCATACAGGAGGCAGCTGATCCATGATTCTCTCTCATCACTGATGCTTCCATCTCTCTCTCCCCTTCCCTTTCTCTCTGAAATCAATAAAAATATATATTTTTTAAAAAGACCCTCTCTCTCCAGTCTTTAGTTTCTAAGTGTTCACAGAAACAGCAGGTGCCTGGGACTCCCGCGCCCTCACTGGCGTGAAAGGCCAGGAGAATTGTGCACCTGAGTGGATTCGGGGCAGGTCTGCACCGGGAACGTCCGTCTCCACAGACAGCTGCGCGGGTTGGTCGTGCCCCGGAGGCCGCCATCACGTTGCCCGGGGCTGTACGCGCTGGCCCGCGGGAGGCCTGGCGTCTGCCTCTGTGGTGACCGATTGTGGCTGCAGGAAACCACGACGGAAGGGCACGTGGCGGGCATCTGCTGTGTAGCGACGCTTCGTTTCCCGCGGGAGAGGTTCGCGTGTTTGTGAGGCCTCCGGTTTTGATCCTGGCAGGCAGACAAAGGAGGCGCCGGAGCTTGGAGACAGTAAGGTGTTTGATTTCCAGGGAGAGTGAGAGCCCTTGGTCTGTTTACAGGAGACGTGGCTTTATCGTTGAGGGCACGCGGGGTTGCCTTCGCCCTACTTGGAGCCAACACGCTAGTCCACATCACCCGTTTCCTGGCGGTTCTCCACGCCGCCTCCTGCTGGCTGCCGTCCCAGCCCCCTGCCCAAGCTCTGCATAAAGCACACACCTTCGGGGGGGGGGGTGTGGGGGGTGACAGCGTCCCCCTTTGCCTTCCTGCGGAGCTTGGCTCTACACAGTGAAGCGCACACGAGCCCCGGAATACAGTTACTCGCGTCCCTGCCGTCTCATCCTCCAAAGGGGAGCCGTCACTGAAATGGGCCTCAGGGGCCACTCTTTGTCCTCGGGGAGGGGTTGCATGCAGGTGTTCATCCCCCCCACCCCCCGAAAGGAGGGGAGGAGATGGACTCCGCGTGTCGGAGCATAAAGCAGGCTGGGAGTAACAGAGCTGAGAGGTGGTGAGAGGCAGGGCCTCCGTCCATCAGGCAGAGGAGCAGGGATTCTCTCATTGTGAGGAGACCACCAGCGCCATCCGTCCATCACAGGACACCCCGGCACCGGCGAGGTGCCGGCCAACTGCAAGAAATGAAGGAACTCTCTGGTCTCAATCACATTTTGACTGCTGAGTGCTTCGTTACGTTTAATGAGAATTGGGCTCATAATGATGTATATTCCGCAAGAAAAACGGGTCCCATAAAATATTCTAATTAAAAATTATACCCTCCATGGTTTTGGTCACATGCTTTCTCTGTATTACAACTTAATAGGCTTGCTTAGAGAAAAAACACACTTCATTGTTTTCGAGTCATTTCCCCATCTTGAGTTTATTAAACTTGAATTAAAGTAAATTATTCTAAAGGCGAAGCTCTGTTTCCTACACTGGAACTTGAAACATGTTTGAAACTAAATAGAGTTAAAATTCAAAACACCAAGCCCATACCAGTCTTCAGAAGGCGAAGGGCTTGCCGTCTCAGACACAGACATTTAGGGCTGCGACGTGAGAGTCATTTTGGTCCCTGGTCTGGTCCAGGTGAGGCCCTCCGATCAGTGTGCTGTTAGATGCCTGACACTCGGTAACGAAGTAAGTAAGTTCCTCATCCTGTGCCTCGCGCCTTCCCATCCACTTCCAGCAGCGACGGGTGGCTGGGGGTAACCGACCGGGAGGGGAAAAAACGTACACATGTGTGCCGACAGCCATACCCGTGGCCTTCAAGACCGATCAAGAGGGGGAAAAAAATCTTGGGGAGGAAATCTCCCCGTCACGTGCCTCTCATCTGCTCCATTTGTACATACTCATCAGCAGAAGAGAGAGAAAGCCACGGCCACTCCCCGCGGACGCCGTCCCCGCTGGGTCCCGATGACAGCTCGCCTTCTGAGAAATATATCTAAATCGCGGGCCTGAGAAAAGTGAAGAAATCCAGGGAAGTCCGAGGTCCTGATTAGAGTCTGGCACGGTCTCGGTGACAGTTTTTAGACAGAATGTCCTCCTCTCGGTCATCAACCCACACATGGGCCCGTTCCGAGCCAACTTCTTCATGCGAGCTGGGGCCCTGTCGACTCCCTTCTGATCTTTCAACAGTTTTCACGGAGCCGGCCTTCCTTCTTCCCAGAAAGCAAACACCCATTCTCTGAACTTCGTGGCACCGTTACTCATCGCAGTGGAGGAAGAGACCCTGGGAATCAACGTGTTGTGTGTGTGTTTTTTTTTAATTTTGGAAGTTTCTTTCACATAAGCTGTTCCTTAGTCTATGGCCATCAGTTTTCTCCTGGGATTGGGAGTTTCCTTACTTGGTTCACTTCTTCATTCAGCAGATATTTATCAAGCACCTACTCCGTGCTGGGCCCTGTGTGCGACTCTGGGGATATGTCAGTGGACAGAATTATTACGGAGTTTGCATTCTAGTGGGAAGAGATGGTTATAAACAAATAAAAGCAATCTACCAGGTAATGACCAGCGACACGAGAAAAATAAGCAGAGGGGGAGAGAGGCCGCGGGCGGGAGGCTGCTATTTGTGCAGGGGGCAGTGACTCAGGCTGCTGCAATGGTGTCGTTGAGGAGGATGGGGGTGCAGGACGCAGTGACCGGGGAGAAGAGCCTCAGGTGGAGGAGGTAAGACGTGCAAAGGTCCTGGGCCCATTCAGGGACAGCAGGGGGCTAGGTGGCCGGAGCCGGACGGGCGGTGTGTGGGTTGGAGGGAATGACAGATAAGACAGCGAGGGCCGGGTCACGGCCTTATTGTCCTTGTTAAAGCTTCTGGCGTTTACTGCAAACAAGGTGGGAAGCCATGGGGCCCTTTACAGCAGAGGAGGGAAGCAGTGGCAGAGAAGTCTCCAAAGGGTCACGCTGGCTGCTGTGTTGAGAGCAGGCAGTAGGGGTCAAGGTCACAAGCAAGGAGGCCAGTTGGGAGGCTCGTACAATCACTCCGATGCTAGAGGAGTTCTTGTCCTGGACGTTTCTCTCTCCAGCTCTATGTGGGCTACATGTTTCACCAAGATGTTCACCGCGTGGCCAGCGTCTGGGCGTAGCGTTTTCTCAGAACTGTTCCCAACCAGCTCTGACCTCATCTCTGTCCGCAGACCAACGTGTCCCCAGTCCACCCGCCCGGTCAGCCTCCGCGGTGCCGTTCGGAGGGAGGGAGACTGGCCTCTTGGCTCTCAGGGGCTCCCCCTTTGGGCTTCAGCTGCATCTGCAGGAACCTGTGTTTGTATCTTTCTTCTCCTCCAAGCGTCTCGCAGACCTGTGGGCTGGAGGCGTTCTCCCATCCCTTGGTCTTAAAGGGTTTTTAAAAATCTTCTTGGTCTTACCTGCAGCTCATTCCGCTGTGTGTCCACCGAGGCGGGTCTGGCCTGTCACATTCCGCTGTGTGTCCACCGAGGCGGGTCTGGCCTGTCACATTCCGCTGTGTGTCCACCGAGGCGGGTCTGGCCTCAGCGCCCTCGCGTCCTCCCTGCACCCACAGAAACGAGGCTCGCTGTCCCACGTGCCCCGCGCCAGGTACCCTCATCGCAGGGGCTGTGCCTCATTCTTCACCGTCCACAGGACTTGTCCTTCCTGGACCCCCTCAGACCTCCGACAGAGTTTCATTTCCCGCCTCAGACACGCGGGCCCACGGACGCCTTTTAGCGGCAACCATGATTGACAGCCCCTGGGCTTCGTTCCGCGTTCAGCTCTGACCACCTTCCCCGTCACCTGTGCCAGAGGCCGCTGGCCGCCCCCCAGGCTCAGCCGCTCACAGATGTTTCCTTTGGCCCACACAGGGCTGTTGGAAAATCTTGAAAAATCGCCAGCACGGAAAGCGATGAGATTTATATAAAAACCTGAAGGTTCCATTTCTCTTGAAACACTGAAGCCTTGGCTCACCTGGGTGTGCAGGCGACAATGAGCTGGAGGAAGCAGCCGCGGTGGGGGAAGGTGGGGGAAGGGGGAGGGGGCGGAGGCAGGGCTCTGTGCTCCATGCCGGCCTGCTGCTGCCCCTGCTGGCTGCTCCTGCCACACACATATTAGGGCACAAGAGCCATGATTTCCCTCCCCTTCCACTTCCTCCCCAGTGGTCTCCCCAGAATTACCCTAGAGGTCCCCCCTACCCAGGGGGATTTTTCAGGATGAGAATAATCTTTCAAAACGAGACCTTAAGAGAGAAACACTACCATCTCCCACGGAGAGGGAAAAGGAGGAGATGCTTCTCACATGAAGAAGAAGAACTAGTCTCACATCGTTCCAAACGAAGAAAGCAAGTTGATTTGGGCCAGCTGTCCAGCTCGCTGCAGTCTAGGCGGCCGCTGGACACACGCCTGGGCCTCCCCTGGCCTGGCCCTTCTGCCTGCGTCTGCTCCAGCGGATCCTCTGTGACAGGACGTGCAGGAAGTCCAACAGCTCCTACACCTGCGGACAGGGACGCTGGTGCTGGCGCTGTCGCCACGCCTGACCTGCAGCCCGAGTGCCTGTGCCCTGGGCCATTGTCAGAGGCCTGTGGGGAGGGGGGCCCACGCCCCAGGGAGCTGCCGAGCAGGCGCACACCGGCGGCTGTAAAGATGGGTTTCTGCCCGGCCGGAGTGGCTTAGAGGTTGAGTGTGGACCTAGGAAGCAGGAGGTCATGGTTTGATTCCCGGTCAGGGCACAGGCCTGGGCTGCGGGCTCGATCCCCAGGAGGGGGCGTGCAGGAGGCCGCCGATCCATGATTCCCTCTCATCACTGATGTTCCTATCTCTCTCTCTCCTTTCTCACTTTGTTTCTGAAATAAAACAAAAAACAAACAAACGGACGCCAGGTACGTTAAAGTCTCCATCTGAAGCTAAGTCCCTCCCCTGCGGTGGGATGTTCCTGCAGCCCAGGAAGGAGCCTTCCCAAGGCCCTGAAGCACCCATCACTGCGCTGCCCGGCCGGACACCCGCCTCCTGCCACCCCTTGCACCTTGCACTGTTCCCCCTAATCCCCCCCCCCCCACACACACACACAGCTTCTTGTTACTGGACCCCTGGCCGGGAGGTCGCTACTGCACAGGATGGAAGCCCAGCCTGGCTCTCTGTGGTCCCGCCTGGCTCGTCTGTGCCACTGCACGTGGTGGAGGAGTCCGCCCCCTCCCCCAGCCCCTCCCCCCCACCCCTATCTCTCTTTAGGTGCTTCCTCTCCCACCAGTAGGCACAGGGACAAATCAGCAGCTCCCTGCTCAGCAGACAGCCCCCCACCCCCCCCGCCAGGACACCCCTCCCTCCCACTAAGATGCGGTCTCACCCCCTCCCCCTGAGCCTTTCGCTCTTGGAGCCTCCCCTCCCTGCTGTGGGGACAGGAGTCGCCTCCTCTTCTCTCTGGGAAAGGGCGTGGATCATCTCTTATCATAACCCTGCTTCCCGGGGACAGGAGTCCACCCGCGCCCTGTCCCCTCCCACCCTCTGCTGGGAATGGAGGCGGGGCCACGTGGGGGGGCTTGTTCCCTGGGCCCGAAGCCTGAGGGAGGCCAGAGCATCAGGATCGCACAGGCGCTGCTCTGGGCGCTGAGCCCGGGCCACGCCTGGCACAGCCCTGCCCGGTGCCCTGGGCAGGAGGGCAGCTCCAGGGACGCGCAGGGAGCCGGGCAGAGCGGCCGGGTGGGGACCAAGGACACCCCCTCAGAGCCCAGAAAGCCAAGGGGCGGGTCTGGCTGCGGGCGGTGCTGACTCCTGGTGCAGGGCGCCTGGGTTCCTGGCTGTCCTCGGGGTTCCCTGGGGTGGCAGGTGGAGGTCTCGGGCGGGGTCCCTGCAGAGGCCACCTCAGCGCCTGCAGGAGTGTCGCTTTCTGGGCCACGAAACGGGCAGCATGTGACGGGCAGTTGTCGGGTACAGTGTCCTGTGTGCGGGTCGGACCAACGCGATGAGTGTCGTATCCGAGCCTCCGCCTGCCCAGTGTGTCCACTCGGGTGCCTGCCTGCCCGCGGCTGAGACGCGGGGAGTCCCCCTGCGCCTGCGGGTCACCCCTTGCTGTCGGCTCTGTGGCGGTCACTGTCTGTGTCTGAAGTCGCGTCACTGGGGACGTGCCAGTCGGGAGTGTCTGCCCCTCTGTTGCCTGGACCCTTTCTGGGGTGCGCTGCCACCCTTTATCTTAGGGCACTTCTTGCCTTGAAGTCTGCCTCGTTCTTTCTCTGGGTTCTTCTTTCTCCGAGTGTCTTCCCGTCTGTCCCCGGGGCTCTGCGGGCTCCCGCTCTGTCTCGGAGCCGGAGTGAAGGCGAGGCCCCGGGTTCCCTCCGTGGGGGACCGAGTGCTCCCAGCGGTGCCTCTGGCAGTGGCGGCGGCGGCGTGCGGCATCCCAGCCCTGACCCCGTGGCGAGAAGTAAGCCCGCAGCAGCGGCTCCCGTGGCTCGGGGGTTGGAGGTCATCCCAACACCCAATGTTCCAGGTGGGGTTCTAGGTCGGGGCACGCACACGCCTCGGGTGCAGGTTCGACCCCAGCTGGGACCCATATGGGAGGCAGCCAATCAACGTTTCTCTCTCTCTCTGCCTGCCCCGCCCCTCTCCAAAATCAACAGCCATATCCTAGGGTGAGGGGGAAAGTTCCAGAGCTGAAGCCACCCAGCTAGTCTCTAGTTTCCAACAGGTTCCTCTTGCGGTCTCTCCTGTGGGGTCGGCCTTCTTTCTCCTGGTACCATCACTTTCCAGAGAGAGAAGAGGTGCTTACCTGCTCCCGCCGCCACGTGAACCAGATTCTTGTCCACACCCTGCTGGCGTTTCCCCCACTTCCTACCCCAGGGCTCCTTCCTCGCTCGCTTTACATGACTCCTCACTTCAGGCTGTGCCTCCAGGGCCGGGTCTGAGATCATGTACGGCACTGTGATCATTATACCTTGAGTTAAAATGTGTTTATCCTCTATGAGAAAAGGCTAATATGCAAACCGACCTAATAGCAGAAGGACCACTAGGGGGCAGACGCTCAATGCAGGCGATGCCCCCCTGGTGGTCAGAGCTCTCCCACAGGGGGAGCGCCGCTCAGCCAGAAGCCAGGCTCATGGCTGGCGAGCGTGGTGGCGGTGGTGGGAGCCTCTCCCGCCTCCATGGCAGCGCTAAGGATGTCCGACTGCCGGCTTCGGGCTGCTCCCCACAGTGGGCCTAAGCTGTCAGTCAGACATCCCCCAAGGGTTCCTGGACTGTGAGAGGGCGCAGGCCTGGCTGAGGGACCCCCCTCCTCCAGTGCACAAATTTCGTGCACGGAGCCTCTAGTATTCTATAGGCATTGTTTTCATGATTATTTCAGCTTGGTTATCTATTGAAATGGATGCAGTGTTTTTCACTCTGGCTTCTATGTCATTTCCAGCTGAACTGGATCTTATCATGCGGAAGGTTTTGTGATGTGGTGTGTGTGGACTGTACTTCCCGGATTCTTCCGTGTTTGCCTGTGGTCTTTAGACTGAATGACAGTAGGTGGGACTGTGAAGCATTTTCGGCCCAGTTTCTCCCCTCAGCCTCTGGAAGACATTGCTCCATACCGTCCAGGCTGAATGCTACTCTGGAGAAATAAAAACCTAGCTCAGTTTTGTAAGTCACGTTTTTTTTTCTTCCTGGATACCTGAAGAAATGTCATCCTTGGAACTCAGTCGAGATAGGAAATACTTCCCGTCCGGTCCGTTACGCTGCTCCGGGACTTTATTGGGATACACTGTGTCCTTGGCCGCGGTGGGGTGAGCTGTGTTTGGGACAGTTACCTTCTATGGTGATTTCACAGTCATGTCCTGGGCCATGTGTTTACAATTCTCGTTCGGGAACACCGAGTCCTTTATGCTCTTTATGCCTGTTCTCTGTTGACTGTGTTGTCTGTAACTGCTTCACCTCTTCGCTTTCCTCTGCGGCGCTGTAACTGTCCCCCGCGTTACCCCTGGGCCCCGCCGTTCAATACATAGCTACTAGCGATGTGGCTATTTAAGCCTCAGCGAA